>JAHLJS010000007.1:72611561-72631323 GCA_038502445.1 Eremochloa ophiuroides
CGGCGGCTGCCGTGGGCTCGCCGGCAGGGGCTGGCTGCGCGCGCCGGGCGCGGTGGGCGGCCCGCCGGCGCATTTTGCGGGTGCCCTCCGGCCTAACGCTGCGCGTTGCGGAGTCCTGTCCCTGTCTCTCCTCCTTTTCTTTATCTCTGCCGTTATGCTCTCTTTCTTTTTTGCTGTCCCGCCTTCTTTTTCTTCTCTCTTCTCCTTCTTTTTCTTCTTCTCGGCAGCGAGTCGGCGGATGGGTTGCCGAGAGTGTGGGTGGGCTGGGCGCGGCCCAATTTCTATACTTGAACGAATCTTTGCCGAGAGCTGCCGATCTGGCTCTTGGCAAAGAATTTTTTTTTGATTTTCTGTGCCGAGTGCCGTAGAACTGGCGCTCGGCAAAGCATTTTTTTTTCACTTAGCTTTTCCCGGTAACGGTCAGTAGGGAAAAAAAATTACTTCCTTTGCCGAGTGCCCTTGTGGTGGACACTCGGTAAAGATAAAAAAAATTTGCACCAACCTTTGCCGAGTGACAGAAGGGTAGCGCTCGGCAAAGAGGCCCTTTGCCGAGTGTCAAGCCCCGGCACTCGGCAAAGATATGAATTTTTTTTAGTTTTCGCCATCATTTTTTTTGCCACCACTTCACGGTACTATCTACTACTTGTTAAAGTTTGATGGATTATTTTGACTTTTTCCTATATTTAGTTAATTTATTTGATTTACGTGAATTTTTCTGGAAAATGCAGATTTGAACTGCACGTGCATCGAATAATGCATTTCAGAGATCCGAAAAATATTATCCACCTTTTTGAGTGTTGTGCGAGGCCGTATCTATCAACGGACCCAAAATCTGAAACGTTTTTTTTCACGGGACACCTCCACGAAGTTCGGAGGAGGTGGTATTTAAAATTTATAAAATTCAAACGAACCCCGAAAGTCACGAGAACTTACGAGATGAAGTGACATCGTATGGGGAGGCTATGGAAAAAATTTGGGAAGGTTTCGACGAGTTGTGACGTACGATGCTCACAAACAAGCACATCTCCGTATACGATGTGAGAGATGTGTGTGGAGATATTCTCGTTTGTGAGCTTCGTATGTCACAACTTCTCGAAACCTTCCCAAAATTTTTCCATAGCCTCCCCATACGATGTCACTTCATCTCGTAAGTTCTCGTGATTTTCGGGGTTCGTTTGCATTTTATAAATTTTAAATACCACCTCCTCCGAACTTCGTAGAGGTGTCCCATGAAAAAAACGTTTTAGATTTTGGGTCAGTTGATAGATACGGCCTCGCACAACACTTAGAAAGGTGGATAACATTTTTTGGATCTCTGAAATGCATTATTCGATGCATGTGCAGTTCAAATCTGCATTTTCCAGATAAATTCACGTAAACCAAATAAATTAACTAAATATAGGAAAAAGTCAAAATAATCCACCAAACTTTAACAAACAGTAGATAGTACTGTGAAGTGGTTGCAAAAAATAAATGGTGGTCAAAACTTTTAAAAAAATTAATAGCTTTGCCGAGTGCCGGAGCTCGACACTCGGCAAAGGGCCTCTTTGCCGAGTGCTGCTCTTCTGGCACTCGGCAAAGGTTGAAGCAAATTATTTTTTTTGTCTTTACCGAGTGTCCACCACAAAGGCACTCGGCAAAGAAGTAAATTTTTTTCCCTACTGATCGGCCAATGAAAAGTTGAAGAAACAATCTTTGCCGAGAGCCAAGCTCCGAGACACTCGGCAAAGAAAATAAAATAAAACTTCGCCGAGTGTCTAGCGTCAGACACTCGGCAAAGCTTAACGTGGGCGAGCGCCGTTAGCGTGTTCGAAACTTTGCCGAGTGTGTTTCTTTGCCGAGAGCTTGGCTCTCGGCAAAATGGTGTCTTTGCCGAGAGTATTGCTTTGCCGAGGGTCCGGCCCTCGGCAAAGAGGTCTTTGCCGAGTGTATACCTTTGCCGAGAGTCACACTCGGCAAAGAGTGTCTTTGCCGAGTGCCCGATATTCGGCCCTCGGCAAAGAAGTTGACACTCGGCAAAGTGCCTGTTTCCCGTAGTGTTAAGTGGTTGTAACTTTTTTATTTTTTATAGGGACATGCAAGAACATTTCTCATTAATCATGTGCATACATACTTCAATGAAATGGATGGCATAAAATAGAACTTCATATGTACAAATTGATATCTGAAATGCTTCGGTACCTTTTTGGTTCAAGGAATTCTCCAAGTACGGTAGGATCATAGAATGTTTGTTCATTGATGTCAATGCCAAGATCATAGAACAATTCCTCGTATAATTTCTTCAAGTTACAGGTAGATGCTGAAACAAAAGCACAACAATCAAATAACCCTCTAATCTTCTTATCCACAGCTTTGGCGAGAGTTGTCTTTCCGAGACCCACAGATCCGAAAATAGAAACTATCTTGCCTTGCTGCATGGGCACATCATTCCCATCCATCAATACCTTGATTAGCTCATCTCTTGTCTTATCAATTCCAATAAACTCTTTTGCCTTTGTATACTGAACAACTAAACTGGGGTCCACTGCACTATCTGCGGTAGGCTTATTGAAACCAAGCAGGTTGACAGCATACGCGCGATACATATCGTGCACCTCTACAACATTTCTCGTGTTGTATTTGATCTCAGCAGCAAACTCATGGCGAATCTTATTTTTCGTTAACAAACCCAAACTTCGGTCAGTGAACTTCTTGAAGCCATGCAGCTTTGCTGACTCGTTGCGCTTGACACACACCATGAATTTGTCGATACTGTCTTCTATATCATAAATGAGCTCCCTCAAATTCATGGCCCACGTCTTGTCCATCTTGTCCTGAATGTAAAACTGATCTGTGGAGAGCTTCTCGAGGGCACCCTTCATGCCCTCGAGCTCAATTTTGAGGAACTTGATCTCCTCAATCACGCTCTTTTGCAGCTTATACTTAGGATCCAGCAGATCACCAAGCTTGGTGATGACGCTCGGCAGGGCCCCTGTCACGAGCTCCATGGATCTGTCCCTGAACGAGCGGATCAGAAAAGTAAAGATTGCTGCCTGTGTGCAGTCAAAAGTAGTCTGATAAAGAACGAGAGTACGCGAGCTGTGACTCACCAGTCGCTGCCGGTTGCTGAATGGAGCCGCCGCCGCACGTCGCCCAATTTCGCCGGCTGCTGCTGCGAAGCCGCACATTTGATTCAAGGTTGCCGGCGTCGCCGCACTTGTTGGCCGCTGCTGACTCGGAGCAGGACGAAGGGAACCATAGTATCCGAGAGAAGAGGGGATAGGATTGAAACGAAATCGAGCAAGATTACGAGGAACGCTGGTGGGTAGGTGCAAGGAGAACGTGCAGCTTGCAAATCGGATACCTCTCGGACCGGGCAAAGAAAATTAAAAATAATACCTTTCGGAGCGCACGAAGCGTGCAGAGGACCTCTTGGAACGGGCAAATAAGGTAAAATAAAAAATATACATAAAATAAAAAATGTCAACGGCTATCACCATCGAGGGGGGACCAATCAGACTAATCAATCAGTTGAGAACTCGAGAGGCCAGCACACAGTCAACGGTTATCACCATCTCGCCTTGCATTGATCGAGGCCTCCTCGAGCTCCAGGCACCAGCTCCAGCTCTTCGTGTCCCTCTGGATCTTCAAGCTCAGCGCAGGTTAGTGCTTTAACTTAGAAGAAGCTGTATAGTTCGTTACTGATTTTTGAAAGCTCCAACTCGTTGCCGAATCCTTTGGAACGATAAATCCTCCACTGCTTTTTACAACTCCATCTGAGTGCCTTGTTAATACTGTTTTCGTGATTTTCTGTTCTTTACAGATCTGCAATGTATAGATGAATTACTCATTCTTTGATTCAATTATTAATGTAAATAATCACATGGGGCTCGTTCCAGAGTGAGCTTCAAATCTTCTATTAACGCCTAGCAACAACATTCATATCCAAAGGGTAAATAAGCCCCTTCCATGGAGTACGAGCTTTTACAGGAACTTATCAAATCCTCCAAGGTTTCGTAAACCACCTTTGTACCAAACTTCCAAAAGGCTACTGCATGCACAAGGCTCATTTCCGCGAGGAAATTACTTTTCTGCGAACACAATTATTCTAGACATTTTTAAATAGTAACATATCTATTTGGTATATTATATACCCCCTTTCCATAACATGTTCTATGTATTTTTGTAAATACTTTTGTTTTAAATATTCGACTGATTAAACTTCCTTAAGTTTGTTCACTTAACTGACCTATTTAGATTGGCCACATCAAGTGCACTCTACTACATTTTTTGGGAGGATGCACTTTTTAATGCAAATTTTTAGAGGATGCACTTCCATTGACTGTCCCTACCAAAATAAAAACCCCTAAGAAAAGGTAAAGGAGATCCATATTATCACATTATCTTCTGTTTAAGAGTACCAGGGACAAGCTACTCTCCATAGCATTATGACTGGACGAATGCTTAAGCGCATTACAGCATTGTTTGTGCAAAACCAAAGGACACATGAGGCGACATCTCAACCAAACTTTAAAGGTATGATCACATAACCTCTCTACCAATGGACTCTGATCAATTAGTTAGAATGCACCTTAAATACGTGGAAGAACCTACAACATACGTACTACTATAACTGAGAACAAGGCACAATAATCGATCTAGATCTTACATGTTCATATGAAAGATAAGTAATATATATTTTCTTTTAGATCATCTGCCACATAATAAGAAGATACTTACGGAACATCATGCAAGCGCAATTCTATTTCCAAAATATTATGCTCTATTTATCTGAAAAATCATGTATTCTTCAACGAATATGGTTTTACCTGGAAAAGGAAAAACATTATGGTCTTATCAACTGTATTTTGTGTCCTACAGAAATTAGTGATCAAGCAAACAGAGTTGAAGACCTGGAGCGCGTGCTTAGTGATGCAAGCGCAAGACCCGTCAAGATATCATATCCACTCATAGAACTGATTACAAAAAAATTTTCTGAAGAGATTGGTACTGGTGGGTCGGGAGTGGTTTACCTCGTATGCTGTTACTTCCTATTTGCCTCCCCGACAGTAATATTCCATATTGTTAGAATTAATTATCTTTCACTGTATCCTAGGCTATCCTAGACTTATGCACCACCTTCAGGCTGGCCTGGCCCTTTGGGCTCCCTCTGTACTCCTATATATATATATATATATATATAATATATATTATATATATATATATATATATATATATATATATATATATATATAATATATTATGTAATTCCTCTTGTAATCTATGATCAAGTACCCTAAGCCTGTTGGCTTTACTTCTATCATGGTATCAGTCGACTAACTGGTCCTGTGCCCTTCCCCACCCAATCCCCTGCTTCCGCTCCCTTTGGTGCCCCGCGCCCGCTTCGGCTGCCGCGCTCGTATCGAGCCGCGTGCGCCGTAAATGCCCGCAGCACGCGCCCTTCGGCTACCGCGCTCGCTCGCTCCTCTTCCGCCGCTCGCTTTCCCGGTTGCCGCGCCCGCCCCTTCGGCCTCCGCGCCCGCCATGGCCCCATCCGGCGACTCCAGCCTTGGCGGCTCGGCTGCCACCGCCGCCACCAAGCTTCGCGACGAAGCCATTGCCGCCGCCAAGCGACTGGAAGATGAAGCCACCTCCCTGTGCTCCTCCAATTCTGAGTGTAGCCAGCAACTCTAGGAGGAGGCTGACCTCCTCAAATCCGCCGCCGATGCCCAGGAGCGCGTCTGGGTGGCCGCCGCTGCCCTCGACACCGAGCGCGCACAGGCTGCCATCCTGGAACACCAGGCCTCTTCCCTTCGGGAATGGCTTCGCGAGGAGGCCCTCCGCGATGACGCTCCGTCCCGACGAGGACACTCATTCTGTGTCCTCTGAAGTCGCGGCCATCGCCCACCTGCACAGCCAGGCCGCCACCCTGCAGAACATCAAGAACTTGATCCCCATCGTCCTCGACCTGCAGGCCTCCAACTACTCCAAATGGCGTGGCTACATCCTTCTCGTCCTCGGTCGGTTCGCTCTGAAGGACCACGTCCTCAGCGACGACACCCGTCTCCACGACGTGGCCTGGTCCCGCATGGACTGCGTCGTTGTCTCGTGGATCTTCAACACCATCTCCCCCGGCCTCCTCGACGTTGTTCACGAGCGCGACGGCATCACCGCTCGAGCAGCGTGGCTCAGCCTCGAGCAGCAGTTTTTCAACAACCGCGAATCCCGTGCCATGCTCCTCGACGCTGAGTTCCGCACCACCTGCCAGGGCACCCTCTTCGATGATTTCTGCCGTAAATTGAAGACCATGGCAGATTCTCTTGCCGACCTCGGCAAGCCCGTACAGGACTGCATTCTGGTGCTCAACGTCCTCCGCGGCCTCAATGAACGCTTTCAGTTCATGTCGCAGCTCGTCACTCGACAGCGGCCCTTTCCTCCTCACCGACGTCCGCGCCGACCTACGCCTCGCCGAACTCAACATGGCATCGCCGTCCGCTCCGCCTTCGGCCCTCATCGCCTCGTCTTCCGCCAAGCCGCCTGCCTCCTCCGCACCCTCTGCCCCTGCTGCTCCATGCCCTCATCAAGCTGCTGGTGGGCAGCCCGGGGGCAACGGCAATGGCCACGGGCGGCGCCGCCGTGGCGGACGTGGCCAAGGCGGCTCCCAAGGTGGCTTTCCAAGTAGGCAGCAGGCCGCCGGCGGTCAGCAGTGGCCCTCCATCCTCAACCCTTGGACCGGGTCCGTCCACATGTGGCCCGGATCCAACACAGGAGGTCCTCATGGTCCACCTCCTCGTGTCGCTGCACCACCATCACCATAGCAAGCACTGATGGCGGGTGCACCACCAGGGTATTTCCCTCCATCTCCAGCATACTACCAGGCGCCCCAGTAGGCGTCCCCTCACTCCTGGTCGCCGACGCCTTGGACCACTGAGTCCCTCGCCAACGCCTTCAGCACCGTCGCCCTCACTCCGCCACCAAGCACCTCCGACTGGGTCATCGACTCTGGTGCTTTCTCTCATATTGCCTCCAACCCTGGTATGGTCACCGCCTCACCTTTCTCTCCCTTTCCCTCCTCCATTGTTGTTGGCAACGGTGCCACCCTTCCCGTAGTCGGCACCTGTTTCTCCTTTCTTCCTGCACCTTTTCACCTCAACAATGTCCTTGTTGCTCCCGATATTATTAAAAACCTTCTTTCTGTTCGTAAATTCACCACTGACAACTCTGTCTCAGTTGAATTTGACCCTCTTGTTGTTTTTCTGTGAAGGATCTCCATTCCAAGAACACCCTCCTTCGATGTGACAGCTCGGGGCCCCTCTACACCTTGCAGCTGCCCTCATCTTCCTCCAGCCCCTGCGCCCTGGTGGTCACTCCCTCCTCGACTACTTGGCACCGTCGCCTCGGTCATCCCGGCAAGGCTGCCCTTCATAGCCTTGTTCAGTCTTCTTCGCATTCTTATATTGCAGCAAGTCCGATGACGCACCCCTCTGCCATGCGTGTCAACTTGGCCGCCTTGTTCACTTACCTTTTAGCAATTTCGTGTCTAGAGCAACCAAAAACTTTGATTTAGTTCATTGTGATCTGTGGACTTCTCCTGTCACCAGTATATCCGATTTCAAATATTACTTGGTGATTCTCGATGACTGCTCTCATTTTCTTTGGACGTTCCCTCTTCGGTTGAAGTCCGATACTTTTTCCACTATGTCCAGTTTTTTTGCTCATGTGCACACTCAGTTCGGCTGCACCATCAAAACGGTTCAGTGTGATAATGGTCGCGAGTTTGACAACTCAGCCTCCCGTGCTTTCTTTCTCGCTCATGGTGTTACTCTTCGCATGTCATGCCCTTACAGCTCACAGCAAAACAGGAAAGCCGAACACATGATTCGCATCACTAACAATGTCACCCCAACCCCTCCTTTTTCAGGCTTCCATGCCCCCTTCCTACTGGGCCGATGCTCTTGCCACTGCCACTCTCCTCCTCAATCGGCTCCCCACCAAAACCCTCCACATAAGCACCCCTCACTTTGCCCTCCATGGCACCCTCCCCTCTTACCATGACCTGCGCGCTTTCGGGTGCACTTGTTACCCCAAACCTTACTGCTACCGCTGCCCACAAACTCACTCCACGCTCAACTCTTTGTGTGTTCATCGGCTACTCGCCTGACCACAAGGGCTACCGGTGCCTCGACCTCACCACCCATCGTGTCATCATCTCTCGCCATGCTGTTTTCGATGAAACAACATTTCCTTTCTCTCTTCGTCGGCCTCTGCCTCCTTCCCAGGAGCTCGATTTTCTAACTAACGATGACCCCCTACCAGTATTACCCTTCCCTGCAGGTACACCCGGGCCTCACGACCCCTCACTGATGGCTAGACAGGGCCACCCGGTGCCCCGCTCGCCACCACCGGGCTTTCCCGCGCCTCAGCCACGGATCGCCCCGTTACCTGACTCGCACTCACCCGCCATGTCCGCTGCCGCTCCCGCGGCACCTCCGGACTATCAGGCGCCCCGTGCGCCACCTTCCCAGGCACCCACGGCACCCACGGCGTCCCCGCCCACAGCGTCCCCGGCGCCCTCGGCGCCACAGCGCCCCCGGCGTCCACCTCAGCGGCGCCCACACCGCCTGTGGAGCCCTCGGCTCCCCGCTTCATCAAGCCGCCGGTCGTTCATGTCTACTCGAGGCGCCCCCCACACCTAGCTCCTCCCCCGAGCTCGCTGTGGGGGGCCCTCCTTGTCGCTCCAGCATCGTTCCGTCTCCACCGCGCTACGTCAAGCATGGCCCTCCGGTTCCACCGACAGCTGTCCCCATCCCACCGGTTGCCCTGCACACTGAAGCTCTGTCCCCAGTTCCGTGCTCATGTCGCGACGC
The DNA here is from genome assembly GCA_038502445.1 of Eremochloa ophiuroides. NCBI lineage: Eukaryota > Viridiplantae > Streptophyta > Magnoliopsida > Poales > Poaceae > Eremochloa > Eremochloa ophiuroides. The sequence goes on from JAHLJS010000007.1 coordinate 72,620,408, forward strand.
TCTTGTCAATCCTCATGGCGCCGAGCAATGGAAGAAGAACATGCTGTTCTTCTGGACAGCCACACATGGGATGTTGTTCCTTGCCCAAACAAGGCCAATGTGGTGTATGGCAAGTGGATTTTCAAACATAAGTTTCATGCTGATGGTTCCCTGGAAAGATACAAGGCTCGTTGGGTCCTTCGTGGTTTCACCCAGTGCCCCAGTGTTGATTACGATGAGACTTTCAGCCCTGTCGTCAAACCAGCCACCGTTCGCATCGTCATTACCTTGGCACACACTTGGAATTGGCCAATCCATCAACTCGACGTGAAGAACGCCTTCCTCCACGGCACTCTGTTAGAAACTGTGTACTGCTCTCAGCCCATTGGGTTCGCTGATCCTGCTCTTCCAGATCACGTGTGCAAGCTCAACAAGTCTCTATACGGGCTGAAGCAAGCACCCCGGCCTGGTACAGTCGGTTTGCTGCCTATCTGCTCACCCTGGGGTTCACCGAAGCCAAGTCAGACACCTCCTTGTTCATATACAGACGTGGTACTGAAACTGTCTACTTACTCCTATATGTGGATGACATTATCCTCACTGCCTCCTCTCAGCAGCTCCTCCAAGTGATTGCTGCTCTGAAGCAAGAGTTTGCCATGAAGGACCTTGGCCCCCTACATCACTTCCTCGGCGTGGCAGTTCAGCGCCACACAGACACTCTCACTCCCTCTCAGCGCCAATACACTCTGGACATCCTTGATCGGCATGGCATGACCGGCTGCAATCCCTGCTCCACCCCTGTTGATACTTGTGCCAAGGTATCTGCTGATGCTGGCTCTCCGGTGGCTGATCCCACTGCCTACCGCAGTCTTGCTGGCGCCCTCCAGTACCTGACTTTCACTCGCCCCGACATTGCCTATGCTGTCCAACAAATTTGCCTCCACATGCATGACCCCCGAGAAGCTCACCTGACTGCTACCAAGCGGATTCTTCGATACCTGCAAGGCACCCTCAGCTACGGCTCGGTCATTCCCCGGTCCGCTCCATCCCAGCTTGTCATTTACATTGATGCTGATTGGGCTGGCTGCCCGGATACTCGTCGCTCCACCTCCGGCTATGCGGTCTTCCTCGGCGGCACTCTCATTTCTTGGTCATCTGAACGGCAGCCCACTGTCTCTCGGTCGAGTGCCGAAGCTGAGTACCGTGCTGTTGCAAACAGTGTCGCTGAAGCTTCCTGGCTGCATCAACTTCTACAGGAACTGCACCACCCCCTCTAGTTTGCCTCCCTCATCTACTGCGACAACGTCAGCGCCGTCTACCTCTCCACCAACCCTGTGCAACATCAGCGCACCAAGCACGTGGAAATCGACCTCCACTTCGTCCGTGAAAGGGTCGCCATTGGTGCTGTCCGTGTCCTCCACGTTCCCACCATGTCACAGTACGCCGATGTCTTCACCAAGGGGCTTCCTTCGTCTGTTTTCACCGAATTTCGCTCCAGTCTGAACGTTCGTCCCATTGACGTTCCGACTGCGGGAGGGTGTTAGAATTAATTACCTCTGACTGTATCCTAGGCTATCCTAGACTTATGCGCCACCTTCAGGCTGGCCTGGCCCTTTGGGCTCCCTCTGTACTCCTATATATATATGTAATCCCCCTTGTAATCTATGATCAAGTACCCTAAGCCTGTTGGCTTTACTTCTATCACATATAATTGCCTGAATAGAGCAAATATGTTAAACAGGGAAGTCTGCAAAATGGGATGGTTGCTGTGAAAAAGCTTTCCACATGGAACGACTTTTCTAACAAGCTATTTTTGGACGAATTTAATTGTTTAAACAAACTGAAGCACAAAAATATTGTAAGGTTTTTGGGCTATTGTGCATACACACTAGGTGAAGTGATGGAAATAGAAGGAGAAGCCATGATTGTTGATGAGGCACATAAAAAGTTCCTCTGCTTTGAGTATGCACCAAACGGGAATCTTCAGCATTACCTTGAAGGTATAAATCTGGATTTCAAACTTATTTAGTAATACAATAAAAGGTGCAAATAAACTAACTAAATTTACTCGTAGTTGTTTAAATTTTATGAATTTGAAAGTTTCATCACAGGAAACCTTTCAATATTCAATCAAAAAAATTCAACACTTTTATGCTGTTATTCACTTCCACAGAAAAAACTCATGGATGTGAATGGAATATGCGTTACCAAATAATTAAGGGGATTTGTCAGGGTTTGGGTTATATTCATCAAGAAGGCATTTATCATTTGGATCTCAAACCTGCAAATGTGCTTCTGGGTGCTAAAATGGAGCCAAAAATTACCGATTTTGGTCTGTCAAGGTGCATTGAAGGTAAACAGTCCACAATGTTCACTACAAATGTTGGTGGAACACGGTAAGCCTGTCCTCTGGGCACCACAATCTTGTCCTTGTTATCTAATTTTTGAAAACTGATTTATGCCATAATCCTTGCTGCAGGGGTTATATGGCACCGGAACTAATAGTTAATCAACAAATATCTTGCAAGACCGATATATTCAGTTTGGGCATTATCATGACAAAAATAATTACTCAGAGTGATGATACTCCTACTGAAAATGTAAGGATATTTACATTGATATAACCTTTCTAGCACATATTTTACGTCAAACTTGGAATTCGTTACTATATCACTATAAACCAACGATTGGGAGGAGATGTAGGAATCTCTTGGAGATGCTTTTAGTTAATGAACCATTAATCTTCATGTCTCCACTGCATCTAACAAACACGCAAGAAAAATCTCCTGTTTTGATGGTTCACACACTGAGTTTGAGTATGGTCTACGCATGTTGTTGTTGTGCATGTATGGTACAATGCAGCAATTTTAGAACTACTCCCTCCAGTAAGACGGTTGTCGCAGTGCAACCGAGGGGAGGTGGTGGCGGCTAGGATTGGTGGGGCTGTGGGGGGCTTCAACACTGGGAGAGGGAGGAGGGCGGCGATAGAGAGAGATACTACAATGCCCGTATATTTATAGTTCTGAATGGAATTGCATCTCAAGTTAAACTAAAGGAGAGCCCTTATAGATTTGGTCTTCTCTATCAAATCCTTTCAATCTTATTTTCTAAACCTGTGGACGGAATACCGGCGATAGTCTACCGAGGGGTATACCCAAGGTAGTAGATTGATTGGTGAAGGTGCGCCTGAGACGAGAAAGGGCTACGTTGGGAGCGTGAGACACGAGGTTTATACAGGTTCAGGCCGCCACTAGGCGTAATACCCTACGTCCTGTGTGTTGCTGTATTGTATTGCTATGAGATGAGATGAGTTGAGGGGGTCTCCTGCCCGCCTTATATAGTTTGGGGCGTACGGTTACAAGTCGGTTTTTGCCATACATAATAGATTACAATCCTAACCGGTTAAGAAAACTAATCGGCTAGATATTAGGAAAGCTATTTCCTTGTCCACCAAGTCTTCGGCGGATATGCATGATCTTCAGGAAATCATGTAGACGACGCGTCCTTGGCAGTTCGGGCCTGTTCGGAAGACTTGGCCCGTGTTCTACCATGCGGGTATACGAGTCTATACCCTCACAGCTAGTCCCCGAGCACCTTGCATTTGTCGGGAGGTGCAAATCTTCAGAGTTGCTTGACCAGACGAATGTAAGGAGCTCAGAAATTTTTTTGAAAAACCTTCTCTTTGGTGAAGTGTATCCACTTTTGGTTTCTTGGAATCAAGACCTTCACCGTTAGGTGAAGTGTATCCACTTAGTCCCTGAGTCTGATAGTAGGTGGCGCAGGCACGCAGTGTCAGGGTCATAGTCTTTGATTCTTTTGCGATCACGAGGGGTATTGATGAAAATCCCCGAGAACTTCCCTGCTCGGCAACTCTTGGCGAAGACGAAGTCCCCGAGCAACTTTGGTGCTCGAAAATGTTTGACGAGGTGACGATGTCCCCGAGCAGCTTTGGTACTCGGAAACGCTCGACGAGGCGACGAAGTCCCTGAGCAGCTTTGGTGCTCGGAATTGCTTGGCGATGCGACGAAGTCCCCGAGCAACTTTGGTGCTCGGAGACGCTTGGCGATGTGACGAAGTCCCCGAGCAACTTTGGTGCTAAAAAACGCTTGACGAGGCGACGAAGTCCTCGAACAACTTTGGTGCTCGAAGACGCTTGGCGATGCAACGAAGTCCAGGAGCAACTTTGGTGCTCGGAAACGCTTGGCGATGCGACAAAGTCCCCGAGCAACTTTGGTGCTCGAAAACGCTTGACGAGGCGACGAAGTCCCCGAGCAGCTTTGGTGCTCGGAAACGGTTGGCGATGCGACGAAGTCCCCGAGCAACTTTGGTGCTTGGAGACGCTTGGCGATGCGACGAAGTCCCCGAGCAGTTTTGGTGCTCGGAAACGCTTGGCGATGTGACGAAGTCCCCGAGCAACTTTGGTGCTCGGAAACGCTTGGTGATGCGACGAAGTCTCCGAGCAACTTTGGTGCTCGTAGACGCTTGGCGATGCAACGAAGTCTCCAGACAAACGAAGAAAACGGAATCCCCGAGCACATTTGGTGCTTAGGATTGTTTGACAACAACAACGGAAAAAATTCTCGAACAAAGCTAAAAAATACTGATGTGCCCGGGTGGATATAAAGTACCTTGACCCAGTTATTGCAAATGCATTTACTGGCTGGTTGGTAGCTGCCCCATTGAATGCCCTGCATTTACTGTCTTGGGAGGTTGGGAGATAGCAGGTGGCTGTTCAGCTTCCCATCTGCTTATAAATAACCACACCGCACATTTTCCTTGCACCTAGCACTGAACACCCTTTCTTCCTGTTCCTTCTTGTTTATGGCTTTGTCAGTGTGTGAGGTTGAGCGTCCTCCAGGCAATTATGCTATACTTCCTTTGTAGTTTGAAGAAATCTTGTGATAGGGACTAGCTGTAGGCTGATCCTATTGTTAGTAGCAGTCTTGCCGCTTGGTGATGCAGTTTGAAGAAATCTTGTGATGCAAAATCATTCTCATAATCCCATATAAGGTCTTCACAGGGTTCTTCTTCACTCTGGATCAACTAGTTTCTCTAGGTTTGGTTTTTTACCAGAACCTTATGTAGACTGATGGCTGATGTTACCCATCCATCACCGAGCAGCTTCATCGTCTGCTGCAAACCCCTTTCTTTCCACTCCTTTACCCCTCCAGGTTATCTCCCATATTGTATACTGTTGCTGTCAGATCATGAATGTATTCGACGCGATGACGTGAAGATGCTGTGTATATAGTACCCTCTTCTTCAGCTCTTGGAAGTCTTTCGTAAAAAACTGGAGATGATAACGGAGGCCGGAGTAGAATGATATTAAGAAAATCCAGATTGTACTTTTCTTGTATGATTGTTCTTCATTTATTCTTCAATAAAAGATCTCGCTCGATGATATTGAAAACGAACTGCCGATAGTCACTGGAACACATCCAGTACTTCAAAAAAGCCATCATACTGATAAAATTCCCCAAGCATTTCTAATGCCCGTGAGTGCAGACAAAACGATGAAGCTTCCAAGCCATTTTAGTACTGAGAAACACTTGGCAAAAATGATGAAGTAGCCAAGATGCTTTATTGCTCGAAGATGCTTGGCGAGACGACGAAATCCCCGAGCAGATCTACTGCTCGGAAACGCTTGACGAAGCGATGAAGTCCCCGAGCAGGTCTGCTGCTCGAAAACACTTGATGGAGCGACGAAGTCCCCGAGCAGGTCTGCTGCTCGGAAACACTTGATGAAGCGACGAAATCTCCGACCAGGTCTGCTGCTCGGAAACACTTACGAAGCGACGAAGTCCCCGAGCCATTCACTGCTAGGAAAATCTTGACGATGGAACGACCAACCACCTTATGTGCGGGTATTCGAAATGACGCACCGCTCTTTTTGAAGGGTTTCGGACGAAGTGGAAACGGTTCACCTTCTCCGCAAATCCATTCGATACTCATTTCAACAACCAACCGCTCCAGCCTGCCCTAGTCGCCGCCATCTAGGGTTTCGAGATTTCTTAAGCCAAATTCCAATTCCTTGAAGAGTTCTTCGATTCATCCTTCCGCCACCCCAAATCTCCAAAGATTTCAAAGAAATGGGTCCCAGGAAGAACACACGCGTACCTCCAAAGAAAGCGAAGGAGCCACAACCTGGGGAGTTCCGCATGGTCAACGAATGGCAACCCTCCACGATGACGGAGAAGGCCATTCCGGGGTTGGTGGCGAAAGGACTGCTACCAGATCGTGCCATTGCCGGGTGGAGGCCTTCGGGAGGTGAGCCGTACCCTATGCCCGGTACTGGTGAAATGACTGTATTTGTTGATTACTTTCTTCACGGATTTGGTGCGCCTTGCCATCCGTTCTTGTGAAAGCTTCTTGATTACTACGTGATCTCCCTGTGCCACTTGTATCCCAACTCCATCTTCCAAGTTTCTATCTTTATCCACTTCTGTGAAGCTTTCTTTGGTATTCTCCCCCATTTCAATCTGTTTCGACATATATTCATGCTCGTGAGGTCAACTGGTGTGGGTTCCCAAGTTGCCGGAGAGGTGTACCTCAAAACTCATGACAGAATGTCGAACCAATACCTTCATATCCCACTCAATACTAGCCTGCGCGACTGGAGCAAGCGATGGTTCTACATCCCAAACCAAGAACCTCCCGTCCGTAGCGCTGTAGATCAGATGCCGGAGAAAAAATCAAGCTGGTCAGACAGACCTACTTCAGATGAGATGGCGCAAGTGGATGAACTGCTAGAAATTATAAAAGGGATGAGTCTGAATGTTGTTGGCGTTGCTGCCAGCTTCATCAGGCGCCGGGTGCAGCCGTGTAAGGATAGGATTCACCCAGCATTCGAGTGGAGAGGCCACTCAGACCCAACTAGAGAAGTACCGGATGAATTGTCCTCCACCGAAGCCGTAAAAAGATTGGAGGAGCTATTCGACAAAGATGTTCACATTGACAATCGTGGGCAAGATAAGCCATTCCGCATTGAAATTCCACCTTCAGAGGTACTCAACTCGCATATCTTTTTTCATCTTGAGCTTTTTCATCAATTGCTTCTTATTGATATTTATTTGATTGGTTGAAGATCCATGGACAGGAGCGTAAAATTTACTTCTCGATGTGCTAATCGCCGAGTGGCCTCAGGGTGTAATCCCTGACCACCGATTCTGACCTGGCGTCGAAGAAGAGGAGACTGCGGAGCTTTCAGGAGATCCTCATGATGACAACATTGAAGAAGACCATGAAACTCTGTCTCAACGAATAGCTCGCGGTAAGCAAGCTGTGTCGGAGAAGCCTGGATCGTCAAGAGGCGGTGCTCGGAGGCCAGAAAAACCATTCAAGATATCGAACGAGCCGCCCCGTCGCCAAGCAGTGATCCCAGACCCGAGCAATGATGAAGAGCTGGCGCCAAAACGACAAAAGGAAGAGGTTCCCCTAACAAAAAAACTCTACAGACGAAGGTACTTCTGGTCGGAAGAAGAGCTTCACACGGAAACGCCGTCGATCAGAGCTGTAAGCATGTCTTGCTATTTTTTCATCGAGGAGCTGCTATAATTATCTGTAGTCGTGAATTCCATCTCTTCCAGGGATCCGTCGACTGAAGATGTTGAAAAGATGCCAAGTGGGGGAATCGCTGACAACGAGCCACCGAGGAGTGGGGATGGCGATGGAGTCGCCGCCAGATGGCCTTCTGACCATGAATCGCCGAACATCTCGGACCAGCAGCTGGCTTTGGGCTCGCTAAATCAGTCGCCATCATTCATGGGCCCGCGTGAACCGACGCCACCGCCGCCGCCTCCGTCGACATGTCAGGACGCAGAGGAGCAGACCGAGGACGCAGGAGGAGATAATTCACCGGAGGGAGACACCACAGGGCCGGTGTCACCCAATGATCGTAATCAAGGGGCAAGTGCCCATACCGGAAGCCCTCCGTTGAAGTTCCGAGCGACCATCCACCAACACTGCACTGCCGGACCATGACGTGGAAGAGATTTCTCGTCAAGCTGCGGGCAAAACTCCACCGGTGGTACTCCGAACCCTGAGGAGAGTTGGTGATGAATATGTCGTCATCACGGAGGAAAGAGCTGCGGACGAAGAGCTGGAGGCTTTGAAGGCCGATATTGCTGGGACTTGCGCCGATATGAGGAACGTGCTCTGTCGGCTGGGGCAATTGTCTTCGTGAGTTCAGGTACTAACTTCCTAATTGTATTTACTTTGGGGATTTCTTCGCTGCTGCTTCTCATTGTGCTCGTCTATTTCATCCAGGCGGTGCATGATACGGCGGAGGATCGCCGGAAGACGCTTCAACGCGCCATAGGCCTCGCAACCGAGAACGAGAGGTTGCAAAAGGAGACCGCACGCCTGGAAGAAGCGATGAAGGACCTCCGCGAGGAATGTGATACACTGTAATTGCATTGCAGTGATCTTATGGAGTCCGAGGAGAAGCTGTTGCAGGTGAACAAAGGTATGGAAGCCATTGCTATACTGGCCAGTTTATTTGGGCTCTTACTTGCTCCTTAATTCTGAGGTCTTGTCATGCAGATCTAAAAGAACTATTTCATGGAGCCGTGAATCAAGGTATGTAGCTTCTTTAGGTCTTCAATTCTGTTCTTGCTAGATAATGTTGATCGACTCTCTTCCCTGTTGTAGCCAAAGAAATGGAGAAGGAAGTGATGATGCTGCGGGAAGCTGCTCAGAGCAATGAAGAGAGCCGCTTGGGTAAGTTTTCTTTCGCTTGTAGAATGCTTCCTTGCTTTATGTCGAGACTTGTAATCTGTGTCTTTCCTTGTGATCAGTTATGGAGCAGAGAACGTGGGCGCAGATGAATGATTTGTCGCAGCGTCTCGAGTCTGCCGAGGAAAGCTATGAAGCTGTGGCTGAAAACATTAAGCCTGTCTTGGACATTATTGTATATGCGTGAAACGACCTCGATTTCCACGAAGGGAAATCCACAGGCTCGAATTGTAATTCAACAGATTGCTTGGAACAATCCATGAAATTACCCATATCTCAGTTGCCACCAGGATCCATACAACGGTAAATAAGTCTTACATAAATATTTATTACATCGCCATACTGGCGGAATCAACAATCAGAGAAGCTTTAGAAGATGCGGAAGCGATTCATCCTTCACGGCCAACTTGAGTGTAGCACGTGACCCTATTCCTCGTCATCATCTCCCTCGAAGTCGTACTCATTCTCGTCACCTGACAGCAAATTTATCAGTACGATTTGTACTGGCCACGGAGCCCACCTATGCAGCATTTGCTTTGTGGAAAGTGGATGCAAGGCTATACAAGCAAACCTATAGGCTGAGGTTTTCCTATGCAGCTGTAATCAATGTTTAATTAGTCAAGTTTTATCACCAATTAACACCATCATCCCTTTTCCCATCACCACACCCTCATACCCACACCTCGCTCTCATTCGACAGGCCCAACTCCCTCTCGGGCCTATCTCAGCGGCACACTACCACAACGGGTACACTGCCGAAAAATGTCATCCAGGGGGAGAAGAGAACACTCACTACACTAGTAGAAGCTTCACAGGAAAGGTCCATAGCCAACAGGTTGGCATATGTATCGATCGATCAACCATACACTCTGCAGAGGTTTCACTACTCACAAGATTAGCCATCATAGGTGTTGCGCAAACACCTAGGCAGAATTCCGGGTGCTTGCTTGCCTAGGTCGATGCCACCCTACCACTCAGCCCTGGGATATTCCGGATCCTACACCGTTATGCTGAGACTGGGAGACACAGTACCGGGCCCATCCAGTGGTACTGTGCATCTAGGACGGAACGGGAACCCATCGACCGTCTCCGCCCACCCTTATCACCTTTCAACCTAGCAGTAGTGGCACCGTCCTACCAAGTAGTCCAGCCGTCTCCCGCCCATCAGAAGCGAGTGAGTAGAAAAGGATTCCCATGAACCTGAAACTAGTCCATCCTAGGTTTGACCAAGCAGGCATCTCCACTTAGGGGATACTCTCCCCGTGCCATCACAGCACCTCCGTTCACGGGCTTCAAACCACCAAGGCTATCCCACCCGCCAAACCTCCTCAACAACTTACCCCGCCACAGGTATCTCGCTTGGGGATGCCCAGGTTGCACCCCCGGCACGACTTGCCCCATGGGCTCGTCTCACATCCCACTTGGTCGACATCAACCCTTACCACGCACCCAAGACGCACGCAGCACTCTCTCCCAGTAGTTATAATCAGTTATACACCCGTCCCAATTCCACCACATAGCATGAGTAGAAAGTAGTGGAAGAGTAACAGTAAATTAAGCAGCAGCTAACCTAGCAGCGGATAGCAGGGTAAAGTCTTATCAAGGCAGGGAATTCAAATATACTACCATGCAACCAATCCATACATAATCATAAAGCAATAGCAACAATGTCATTTGCAATGCGTAATAGGATCTAAGGATTTGGTGGGACGTGGCACCTTCGTAGTCGTCTCCTAGCTCTTGGAAGTACTCGTGGTCGTCTTCCTTAGTCAGATCCTCCTCCGGCTCTGAAATCGAACACGAAATAGTCGCGTCAGCGACTCCTATAGAGTATTTCAGAAAAATCCAATAAAACAAAGAGCCAAATGCCACACAAACATAGTCTTAGATTGTAGATCTCATTTTTCTGAGAATTTTGATATATGGTGCGCAATTTTTGGTCATCGTACGAATAAGTTATGAATTTCCGAAGATTATCCTATTTTCTGAAAATGGGAAAACTGGTCGGTTAATCAGGGGCAGCTCGGGATGTGGCGCGGGTCCAGTAGTGCGGCATGTGGCGCCTCAACAGAACACAGACCCGATGGTCGTCCAGGTGTTCGATGCTGGTTCCCAGAGAGTTGCCGGAGTTGGCGTGGCTCGGCGTGGCTCGGCGGTGGTCGGTGGTAGCTCGGCTGTGGTTGGGGTATCTCGGCGGAGCTCGC